>CAUYLG010052781.1:0-44958 GCA_963573385.1 Cacajao melanocephalus | reverse complement strand
AGTTCTTTGTAGATTCTGGGTATTAGCCCTTTGTCAAATTGGTAGATTGTAAAAACTTTTTTGCATTCTGTTGATTGCCAGTTCACTCGAATGATAGTTTCTTTTGCTGTGTAGAAGCTCTTTAGTTTAATTAGATCCGATTTTTCTGTTTTGGCTTTTGTTGCCATTGCTTTTGGTATTTTAGTCATGAGGTCTTTGCCCATGCCTGCATCCTGAATGGTATTGCCCTAGGTTTTCTTCTAGAGTTTTTATGGTTTTAGATCTTACAGATCTTTATGACTGTGCCTGGCTTGCTCAACTGCTTCCTTAGAGCCTAGGATAGTATTTGGTATACAGCAGATGCTCAGTAACTGTTTACTAAATGAATAATAATCTTTGCATTTTTCCACCTGACATGTCAGACTGCAAACAAATGATAAAAAAATCTAGGTCCATTATTAATCCAATTGGTTAATTGTGTCCCCTGTGTAAATAATGAGATAAAATGTGTCTTTCCTATAATAAAACAGAACATATCTAATGTGCTTCTTTTGTTAACAAGGAATTTCTACTGCCCTTGGACTGAAAGTAATTTGATATTTTTTTCATTATAAATTTTATGCATTTGAATATTGGATTTGGTCTTCAGCATTAAGACAGATTATTTTTATCTTTCCCTTCTATCTCTTTAATTTTAGTTTCAATTCAAGATACCCATAGTTTTAGGATCCCAAGGCGAAATGTTTTAAAGATCTTCATATTTCCAAGAACTGTATTGGAGAGGTCTGCCCTTGAGTTTGTGGTGCCTAATAAGAAAACCAGTGGATTGTTCATGCCCAGGGGCACTTATTTTTCCTCTAAATTGACCCTAAGTAGTAGCATGCTGGGACTGTGGTGGAAGCTGCATATCAAAACAAGTTTTGTCTAATGAAGCTTCAGTTTTATTACTAGAAGCTGGAGGTAGTGCCCAAAAGGTTGCAAAGTTGGAAAAACAAATCTCTGACTCGCTCAAGCTGAAAGTATGAGGTGCATGAGGACTTGGGGCTGATTCAAGCATTTATCTATGACCCCTGCTTACAGGTACTTATGAAGCCAACTTATGTTGTTAAAGCCCCTGTTTGCAAACTAGTTGTAATTGATTTAAGGGATGTCTGATTCTTAAATCCATGACCCATTTCACTAGGCCCATTCCACATAAAGATCTAGACTCTGAAATAATATTTTTCAAACTGTAGCAGGATGACCCCATTTGTAAGTTGTAAAATCAATTCAGTGGGTCATGATCAGTAGGTTTTTTTTTTTAAGGAAGTATAATAAAGTTAAATCAAATAGAAAGTATCAGAGGGCATCATGTATTGTAAAGCCTACGACAGTTTCACCAAAATTTTCTATCAGGTATATGACTATAGCATGTGTGATATCATGATGTAAAATACATTTTTCACTGTGAATAGGGTCAAAAATCTGTGAAAACCACCAGAAAATGTCGGATTGGGTTGGATTGGGTTTATCAGACATAAAATGAAGAATAATTCACAGAGAGAATTTTCCCAAGGGTATAAGGACCAGTCCCCAAATAGGCGCAAGTCAAATTGTCCCTTAATTTTGTGAAGTAGAAAACTGCTGAAACAAAGAAAAGAAGGCATTGGACTGTATAATTCATAATTCCCTTAAATGTAACCCCACAGTCTTTGTCACTGCTAAAACATAACTTGTTTAATGGTGTTTTGATCTCTCCAACAGAAGTTAAGGTGCTTGAGGTAGGAGTGGCCATGTAATTCTTTATATGTCCTGTAATGTGAAGAACAAAGTACTCATATGAAACATTTTTGGTAACTTACCAATTGAAAAAATATAGAGGTGGGTAACCAAATAAGATGAGATCTAGCCTGTATTATTTTGGCTAGCTCAGCATTATAACCCTATAGCTTTGCCCATCATCCCTGCCCATCAGTAGTAGAACCATCACCTTTCTGTCTGCTTGTGTTTTTAAGGCAAATCCGTTTTGAATCTATTTAAAAAATAGGCCATGAGATAGTTATCAGTCATTAAAAGCACCTTTCAAAAATTCCAAATAGCTTATCACAATCAATTCCAGTTTTTTACCCTCAAATCTCTGCTTCTATCAAGGAAAGGGATCCCTTTCTTCTAGCTTGATTTGTTTTTCTTCATTATGGTAAAGTCAGAACGCAGAGGAGGTAGAAATGGTTTTAAGTTTCTGTTTGGATTCTTTTCATCTAACTCAGGTTTAGGGTCAGTTCCTCCTTTACAATCCAAAGTCATCGAGTTAAATTAAACAAGAGATTCCTGAGAAGGGGAAGCCAAGCATGACTAAAACCTTGTCTCAGACACATGTCAAGCTTGGTTAGAAATTAGACCTCCCTTCGTTACTGCCAGGAAAGAAGGAAGTCTCTTTTAGTATGACCCAGCAGGAGTGAGAAGGTCTCATGTTAGTTTTAAGTGATTTACTTTTGTATTTCTCTTTTGTAGTCCACAGCAGGTCCTTTTAGGAGGAATAAAAGGGCTCACTCTGCAATCTGCCTTTATTGTTTCACTGAAGAGTGGAAGCAAAACATATTTCAATCAGAAGAATTATACCTGAGTGCTAAAAATGTTTCCATGGCCAACAGAGAAAGCCCTGATACATTTAAGGTCAGGTCTGATATTTTCAGAGAAAAAGTAATGATCAACCCAATGGGGAAATAAAATCATATACTATTCCAAGTGAATTATCTCATTGGGTAGTAATGAGGAGATAAGGCCAGAAATTCCAGAGATTAGCTGCCACAGATAAGATTCCCAGACTTCTAAAGAAAAAAAGGACATTGCTAGGATACACAGGGACTCCTATGGAACTTGAATGCCATCGTTTTATAGTGCAGCCACCTTTCTATTGATTAGTATTAGTGAAATGAGAGGGCCCCACATGGATGGATTATCAAAGACTACCTAATCCTGTTTTTTACTATTTAAACTTTCTTGTTGCTATGGTTAGAAATATGTGCAAACTAAATCCTTGTTTCTTCTTTCACTTGACCTTATTCTGATTCATCAAGTTGATTCTCTTACACTCTGAACTATGCCAATTATTGTGTCTGTCAAGCCATACATTCATTAGAGTATCGGGGCTAATGGACACGCTGTAAGAGCACATTCATCTTTAGAAATACGGTAAAAGCTAATTCTTTTGGCTCAGCAAAGCTCAGGTTGACATCTTGCCACTCTTCTGCTGCCAGGAATATCTGGTGACTTAATGAGGCAAAGATCTTAAACACACAACTCAGTAGATTATTCAGTATTGAGGTTTGCACTAGAGTCCGTGAAAAGAGATTAACACTTTCAGTTCTATAAAAGCCCGGGCGATGAGTTAAAACACCAGAGGACTCCCAGAATGGACAGTTCATCAGAAGGATTACAGAGTAACTTGTACTTCATGAGCCCATTGATCTTCCTTTTCATATGGTGTTTAAAAAATAATCTTTTATATGCCACTGGTAATGCAACTGGATTAGTGGAGCCAACGGGCTGTGACTATTTAAATATTAATTGGGACAGCAATGTCTAAATCAGTGGTTCTCAACCCTGACTGCATATTAGAAATCACCTAGGGAGTTTTTAAAATTTGCCAATGCCTAGTGCCTACGTCCAGAGAGATCACTTTAATTGGTCAGGGACGGTTCCCTGGCATCAGGATATTTTAAAAGCACTCCAGGTGATCTGCCTGTGCAGTCAGCATTGAGCATGACTAGTAAATAAATGCTAAAACAGAATAACTTTTTGTTACCAGGACACTGAACACAACATTTTATTCTTTTAAAGATTCTCTATGTGTGTATGTTTCATTAAAAAAATAGAGCAAGCATCCTGTTTCGTTCAATCTCAATTACTTTGGCTTTGGCCATGTGTTAACATAGTGTGGCCTGTTTGAATACAATTAAAATATTTTGACCGGCCGAGGTGGGCAGATCATGAGGTCAGGAGATCGAGACGATCCTGGCCGACATGGTGAAACCCCGTCTCTACTAAAAAATACAAAAATTAGCTGGGCATGGTGGTGCGCGCCTATAGTCCCGGCTACTTGGGAGGCTGAGGCAGGAGAATTGCTTGAACCCAGGAGGTGGAGGTTGTAGTGAGCCGAGATTGCGCCACTGCACTCCAGCTTGGCGCCTGGCAACAGACCAAGACTCTGTCTCAAAAAAACAAAACAAAACAAAACAAAACAAAAAAACATTTTGACTATGTTTAAGAAGGCTTTCTAAATCTCAAAATATACTTAAGAGGAAATTTAGGCTCTAGAGGAGTCTCTTGGATTTTTTGCAGTGTCATGGAATTTGGTTATTGAAGCAAAAAATACAAGTATACCCAGACTCTTTGCCGGTCCAATAAGCAAGCATACAAACAAACAAAAAAACTTCCTTAAATCTGTTTTGTTTAGTTAGTTAAACCAACTAAAAAGAAGGAGCCAATCATTTATTTGTCAATTTGTGCCAGAAAGAAAAATGTTATTTTTTTACAAGATAGTGATATATAAAGAGGAAGGATAATGGAGAAACACCAGTAACTGCCTATGGAGTTTTGAGAGTGCGTAGAGAAAGAGGTGGAGAGGACTTGCATTGGCCCCTTCTGTAGAAGATGAGTATGATTTCCAAATTTGTCTGCAGGCTGCCCCTCCTAACTCTGTTGTGCACACTTGCTTGAGCTCTTGTGGAAGAAGGGGTGTTAATTCACTGTTCCGTTCTGTATTCGACCTTCTACTTGCTGGCTGGCTTACACAGGACACTCACTAAACTAATTAACCAAACAAAACAGGCTTAAGGGTTTTTTTCTTGCTTTCTTGCTTGTTGGATTGGTAGAGTCTTTGGGCATATTTTGCATTTTATGTTCTGATGAACAAATACCATGGCACTGCAAAAAGTCCAAGAGACTTTTCTAGAGCATACATTTCCTCTGAAGACTAGGTGTTCCCAGCAGCAATAACGAGGGCACAACTGGTGATCTGGATCCAGACCCAGGATCCTGCTTCCCTCTCCGTCTCCTCACTCTGACCTTTTGTTTCGTCCACACAAACCTCTTCATGGTTTCTCCAACTTTCGTCTGAGATGGAACTACCTTCATCAAGTGTTTCTGTGCCTGGAAGAACAAGTTACTGTTCTTCAGATGGTTTCTTGGTAAAATACTATCGAAAAAGGAAAGAAGCCCAGTGAAGGCAAAGAGGGATGTGGTTTCTTTTAGAGAAAACTGGAACCTAATTGGCTTAAATTCCTACAGTCCTTTTGTATCTCTTCTCTTGCTCTGATTTTTGTTGCAAAAATGCAAAATTTCTATACTTCTTGTTGTTTTCTCTCCTTATATTTATTTTCCTAAAATATTTTGGTAACATATACACTTTTCTCTCAATTCACTAACTTTACAAATTCTTTTTCTAATAATGCTTATAATACGTTTTGTTTCTCCAATCCAAATTTCCTCTCTAATTAATCTACTCATGCAACATCTTCTAACTTTTATGTGTCTTTCTAATTTGATTGCTGTGTAAAAAGACCCCATTTATGACACATTTTTTGGTTTTTTTCCTTGATTTCTTTTCTTATTTAATGATAGATTTTACAATGCAACACTAAAAGAATGGTATGACCTTTCATTATGATAAGGCAACTCTTTCACTCTATTCTTCTAAAAGTGACTACCTCTTTATCAAACCTAATTGCTAAATCCAGAAACAGTGATTTCTGTCCATCACAAATAACTTTATTCTGCTTCTTACCCATTTTTTAGTTTTGCATATTACTTTCTTTCACTGTAATCTGCCTGCCCCATAACACACAGACCGTTTTCTAGTATTTTTTTTAATGGCATATTTCAAACATGCAGAACAGTATAGAAAATAACACTGAATACCTGCTCACCAAGTTCAATCAAATCTTGACATTTTTCTAAACCTGTTTTAGTTATTTCAAAGAAATAAAACCTGCAGAAACAATTATAGTCACCTGGGTATCCCTTTCTCTTTCTTCCCATTCACCTTGGAAGAGACCTCTGGTCTCCTTCAAGGTAAGTGCTTTGTTAAGTTTGTTGTTTATCACATCTATGCATGCATTTTATCATTATTTAACACATATATCCGTAAATAAAATAGGATTTCTAGCAAGTGACATTTTATGAAGCACCGTTCTGTAAACTGCTTTTTTGGCTCAATATTATGATTTTGAAACACATGGCCCAAATTTATTTATTTTACCTCTCCTATTATGTTCTATGCAATATTCATGCAATTCATTTAGCCAGACAATGGACATTTTAGTCTTGTTTCTAATTTTGAGTTGCGATAGACAATGTTTCAATGAACATTTCTATGCTTGTTTCCTTGAGCAAATGGGTCTGATTTCTTCTGTGTCCCCAGTGCAATGTTAGTTGTTCTAACAGCACCTCCAAAATTAAACTTTCTTGCCACTTGCTGCCAGGGGGCCACATAGCAAATTTCCTTGTTTCTATTTCATTTTAGTACACTCTAGAAATGTCAATAGTAAGGTTCCGACCAGAACAATTAAAAGGGATTGAGCTACCTCGTTAGAATAAAAACAGCCTGTGCTGTGAACTCTTTGTGATTCACTGGCTCCCTTACTTGTAAATGCGCGCTGCTCTTGCAGTAGATAATTGCTGATACACCACGTCCCCAGTGTTCTTTCTATTTTACCTTCCACTTGGAGCTCAGAAGGAATTGTTCCATGTATCCCTCTAAGACAAGAGTCGTTTTCGTGGGCTCTTTCAGATACATTCATTGCAATCCTAGATCAATCAGAGATTTGATGTTTAAAATCACCTTTCTGTAAGAAAGTTGGAGTGGGGATCTTAAACAGTAAATGATAGTGTAACGCTACTGAACTGCACCTTATCCCATCTTTGATCTGGGCTCATTTCTCTATATAATAACAGGGGAATCTTTTCTGCCAAACATCACCAAATAATTACAACAATTGAGTAAACATAAAATTCTAGGTCATATAATATTGCCTTTTCCTTTTTTTCTTTTTCTCTTTTTCTTCTCCTTCTTCCTTCTCCCCCCTCTGCCCCCCATCCTCTTCTCCTTCTTCTTCTCCTTCTCCTCCTCCATCTTCTTCTTCTTTTTCTTCTTCTCCTCTCCTCCTCCTCCTCCTCCTCCTTCTTCTTCTTCCTCCTCCTCCTCTTCTTGTTGACAGGGTTTCTCTCTATTGCCCAGGCTGGGCAGTGGCACAGTCGTGGCTCACTGCACCCTCCAACTCCTGGGCTCAGGCAGTTGTCTTGCCTCAGCCTCCAGAATTGCTAGGCTTACAGGGGCATGAAACCACATCTAGCTACTTAAAAAAAATGTAGAGATGGGGGTCCCACGATGTTGCCCAGGCTGGTCTTGAACTTCTAGCCTCAACTAATCTTTCTGACTTGGTCTCCTAAAGTGCTGAGATTCTAGGCATGTGCCACCACACCCAGCCTTGTATTGCATTTTTTAAGTGAGATTGGAGAAAGATGGGGCTAATCATGGTAGCTCTTGCTTTGTGGGATTTCTCCCATCTTCGCAAGTTGGTCTCTTATGCCTAGACAGATACAGATTAAATTTTGCTTTTTTCTGCAGCCTGAGCCTCTTCAGTTGGGAAGAATGCCCAGTTACACAGCTCTCCTTGGATTCTGATGAACTCAAGGGGAGTAGACGAAGCCAGGGGGTACATGGACCACCAGTCGTCTCACCTAATGCTTTGTTTGGTTTGAGACAGCCTTATATTTGACCCTTGTGATATCCTACACAGCAGTCAACTTCTCTCCCACATGGAGTCCCATATTTTTGCAGTGAAGTAACCAAAGTTTTTCTACTTTTATCATATAATCTACCAATAACTTCAACCTGAGTCACATGTGTTCCATTAGAGAAAACAGGGCAAGGGCCAACATTAACAAACAGAGGGATCAATTCCTTGGATCAATATTCTGACTGAATGAGCCTCATGGTCCCTCAACTTTCAGTAAATGATGTAACATTTGAAACTAGGAAATGGAAAGGTAATGGTTGTCTACTCCAAGTAAGCCACATTTTTTTATTTGAGATTTCGTCAGCTAATCCCAGCTGATCATCATTCCTCTACATAGGATGGCATGCATGGATAATGTTACCTCCTGGACACCAAAGTCTGAATTATTTTTTGCCTTTTTTTTTTTTTGAGATAGGGTCTTGCTATGTTGCCTAGGCTGGAGTGAAGTGGCTAATCACAGCTGCAATCATAGTGAACTACAGTCTCAAACTCCTGGACTCATAATCCTCCTGCCTCAGCCACCTGAGTAGCTGAAACTAGAGGCATGCAACATGATACTTCAAAGTCTGAATTTAACATAGAAGGAAAGATTTTCCTTGCAGGAAGGTTATCCTATGCATTCCCATCTTTTATTTTTTGCTTGTACCTATAGGCAGGTGCCATCAATATTTTTTTCAAGGCATCATAATAGAAAATCTTTTGTGCACTGTAATTCTCATAGGTGAAAATATGCCTCAGACCAAACAAAAATAAAATAACAAAAGAAAAGCAAAAAAAAAAAAAAAAAAAAAGCTCAAGATAGAGGCATGACAGTGTTAGTCTCAAAAGGTTTCGAGTGGGCTTACCCAGTGGGCTTGTGTTATTACCATCTAAACCATTCACAAAGACCTAACATGGCATACAAAGGACCTGTGTAAAAAGAAGGTGGCTCCCCTATCTTGGCCAAGGAAAAGGGACATGACAGGGTCTGTGCACCATCACTATCTCATTTCCTGCCTTCAGCTGTGCTGCTTGTTGTGTTGGCGTGCTCATGTGTGAGCGTGTACTATACCCACTCCCCATGAAGCCGATTTATTTAAATCCAGGACAATCTGCTGCTGATTCTTCCTAAACAGCGCTGTCTGTTTAGCTTCCTGCAGGGTGACATGGTGGCATCTGAGTGCTCGGTGTTGGACCTTCCACTCCTCCATCCCAGTTCTGATTGGAGTGGGGAGGAATGATTATTACCCACCTACCCAAGTAAGACAGTAACTTTTAAAACTAATCATTTCTTGTCAGTGAGGTTGCAGCCTTTTACCTGTTCTTCAAATTTCACTACTTGGTGAGTTTGATTATGGGCATTTAATGATGGCTGCTGATCAGAATGATTAGATTTTAACTAGTCTGTTAATATTATGAGAATGTCCCGTGGGTCTATGTTTAGGCTACCTAAGAGGAGGAATACATAGTTTTCATCTTCCTACGTGGTTCTTGCCTTCTAAGTGCACATATGTTTTCTAGCAAGTCCATGGACAATTTGGAAAGTGTGTGTGTGCAGTGGGTGATCTCCAAATGAAACATACTGGGAGGGCCACACCTACCATGGACTGGGCTGGACAGTGCTTCAGCACTTGACATGTCATGGTGGTCTCTGACCAGTCTGTGGAAACCCCCTGATTATTGCCATAGATCACAGCAACCAAATCTTTTTCCCACAAATAAACAGGAATGCCACACATGGCTTATCTGTGTAGAGCTTCATTAGCTAAACAGCTGAGTGAGATCGGGTCAAGCAGAACTTCTCACTGCTTGCTGTCCCCACAAACCACCACACCATCCCCAGCCCCCAGCAGCCTTCCCAGTTCACCACAGTGTGCCTCCCAAATATGATTATAATGTGGAAAGTAACATGGAAAGGTTTGGTAATCTCTGCAGATATGTGTTCTTAGGCTTAGCTATACTTTAGGATCACCTGAGGAACTTCAAGTCTTAAAACTCACTTCTAGGCCCCACAAAACGATCAAATAATAATTTTTGGGTAAGGTTTGGGCATTAAAATGTAAAAGACACTCCCTGGATGACTTGAATGTGCAGCTGTGCCTGGGTACTGCTGCTTTGGACTGAAATTCAGACTAGAGGAAAGGGATTCCAGAGGGAGGGGTGAGCAAGAGAAACATCTGGAAGGAGGTGAGGTAGGGTTCTGTGGCTTGATTGAGGGTAGAAGATGAGGGGCCAGGTTGGGACTAAGCCAGGCCCAGAGAAAGCTCCCTCTAGAGGGCTTAACTTTGTCATTTACCCCTGGAACCTAGGAATAACCACTAGTATTGCTAGCTTTCCATTTCTATGTCCTACACTGCCATTCCTGTTAACTGCTGGAGGTCATAGCTTGCAGGGAGAAGTGTTGTCTGTCCCACACATCTCTGTTGCTCTCAGAGAAGAGAAAGCCTCAAACTGGGACTCCTAGGTCTACGACTTCCCACTGTGAGCGATGCTGAGGTGAACCATGATCTGGGATAAAACTGGAAATACTTGTTTGCGGGAGCCACTGCCAAGTGGACAACTAGGGTAAAATGAGGCAGAAATGTTGCTTTCCCAGCATGATACTTGAAATCTGGAGTTTCGATTCAATGTTTGAATTGAAAAATACAGTAACTCATAACGTGTATATGTGTGAATAGAACATGCACATCTCCATCTTCCTCATTACCAGATGTTCTTGATTTAGGAAAGCAGACCAATTTATCCAAAACCAATCCAATAAATGATCAAGTCAGTGAATGGCCAGTTCTTCAAATATCCAGCATACCAACTTATCCAATTGTATCCATTCCCCAAAAACTTTGGATATCCAAAAGCAGGTGAAAAAAAATCACATCACATTGAAATGTAAACCTTTATTACTAGAAACACAAATTAAGGCTTATGTACTAATTGAAGGAATTGGCGTGGAATACTAAACACACCTACACTTTATTTTAAAAATAGAGAGTAAATAAATCTCAGACATGCGTAATAGAAATCGGAAGAGGCTAAAATAATCATGTCACCCCCCAACAATTTGGTTTCTAACAAGGGAGATATGTTGACCTGGCAGTTGTTAGCAAAGAGATTCAAGACAAAACTTGGACACCTGTCAAAGTAGTGGAAAGAAGTGAGACTGCATGGGAGGTGTCACCAACACTTACGATAACAATGGAAAGACAGTAACCACAAGTGAATAGAGCAATACATGGCTAAAAAAACCCCACGTGAATTTGGTTAAATCTTTAAAATCATAAAACCTTAAATATGCTAAATAGGAAGTCTGAATTAGGGAAAGAGAACAATCATGCTCCATGTTACATTTTGGCTGTCATTTGCTAGAAATCACCTACTAATGTTGATATGCTACATGAAAATTGGTCAATGAATCTCAACATTTTTTTTTAGTTTCATGGGTATATATTTTTAAAAGCAGAAATGATATAAAAGAATTGGAGAAACATCAGCATCATCTGAAAAATTTCCATATAAAATTCTGAAATAAAAATCAGTCAACTAAAACCTTGCAGGAATCCTCAATATATCAGAAACTATCTCATCCTATAAATTGCTAGAAGCTTTTTAAAAACAAATATTTTGATCAATAGATTTCATTAATAAATATGACAGTTGGCCATTCAGCATACGGATTTTTTAATGAATTGACTAGAATGGTAAGGTATGTAGTGACAGTAGAATTAGCCTCATTTTCTAGAGAAACTAGGTTAATTTCATAGATAAAGTAGCAAAGTTTATAACTGTTTTGTTTGTCCAATGGTATGGTTCCATTTTCCTTAGAAATCTGAAGATTATAGAGTACATTATTCAAGCTCATGTCTGACCTTTGAGAGGTATAACAAAAATAGTCCACACAGCATATTAATTAAGGGATACTAGATAAGAAATATAAAATGTAGTATGGCTAATTGCCAGAAAATCTCCTACCAAGCTTTTCAGAAACACACATTTGAGCTCTTATGGAGAAAATGAATCCATAGCTACAGAGCTCGAAGTGCCAGTATATATGAGAAAATTGTCACTTCCAGATCTAGGATGGTATTTGGCACATGGTATGACATATGTCACGTTCACTGCGAGCAGTTTCTTGTGCATATGGTCCTTCTAGCTAGAAGAGCCCATCCACAGCCTATTTTATCAATAGTGAAGACACTCAGACTGAAAATAATCTTGTTTTTTGCATTAAATAAAATCAACTTATATTTGATCAAGAAAGCAATATATATTTTATTGATAATTGCTTTCCTTAAGCCATCATTGCAAAAAAAATCCTATACTGATGGTGTAGAACAGTTCCATGCCTACATACTAAATATTAATTGTACTGTAATAAGAGTTTAAGAGTGTTCACTAAATATAGGGATTTACTATGGAGTTTCTGAATCCCATATCAGACTAACCTTAAACAAAAATTTTCCTTTTTTTTGTGATATGAAAATGATTTTGTGATATCCTGTTTTCTGATATGTTGCATTGGAAGTTTTATTGATCAATAGCATTTAAAGATGTAACTTTCAAAAGGGAGTCTTGGCACAAATTCTTTGATTATGTCTGACCACTCCGGTATACTAAGTAACTAACATGTAAATGCAACATGTTTAGTCAAACCAAATTCATTCCCTTTTAATAGATTTTTAAATGAAAAGAATTTGGCACATCATTTGTGAGTTCTAATTTGATTGTTTTCTTTCAAAAATGCAGGAAAGTAATTTTAGAAACTAAAATAGACTATGATTTAACTCCTGGGCTGAAATGGTCCTCCTACCTTGGCCTCCTAGAGTTCTCCGATGACAGATCTGAGCCATCATGCCCAGCCTAAATATACTTTCTAATAGTGGAAAAATGATTTAAAAAATACATTTTACTTGTGTGGCAAATAAAATTTTACAAACATTAAGAATACCTAGAGGTAAACCTCAGTGGCTATTTTTAAGTATTGGAAAGTACCAAGGAATTATTATTAACATCAAATAAATGGAATGTGGAAATGCCCAAGAGTTCAGAAAAAAGAAAACCAAAACCTAGCATTTCATTCAGAAGAATAATTCTTCACACTGCTAAAGAAATCTTTGTCACAAGATTTGTAAGAATGGTTTAGCATTTTTACCAATATTCTATGACCTCAGAGCCAGAGAATCTAGACTTTGGTAAATTACAGTGAAATTACAGTGTCATGCTCTCTTTGGTGCAATCTCCACAAGCAAGGGCCCTTTAACTACACCTCTCCTTCAGACTGTTTTTGGCTGGATTTCAGTGACTGTCCTGAGTCTGTCTCAGATATTCTGGCTCTCTTCCTTCTGGGCCTGCAATAGAATTGCACTGACTCATTCTCTTTAAATTCAACATGACCATGTGACTTGCTTTGAACAATGAGATGTGATTGGAGTCAATGTATCACTCTGGGTGGAAGCTTTAAAACACTGTGCCATTTTTCTGTGTTCTGTTTCCCTCTGTCACAGTAATGGGTAGGTCTCCATGGAAGAGTCTCTGTCAGCTTGATTCCTAGAGAGAGAGGACACATGGAACCCCCAGCTGGCCCAGTGGACATGAGAAATGAGCCTTTGTGGTTACAAGTCGTTAAGATTTGGGAGACTGTTTATTCCTGCTGCATAATGTTTTCCATCCTTATTTCCCTAACGTAATAAAAGTAATAGCAGCTTAGCTCTTCTCCTGGAAAAGAAAACCAACTAAAAGAATGTATCACAAAGTATTTGCTGAAGAGACAGCACGTTTTCTATAACATGTTAAAAAATATATATATATATATATACACAAAATAAGAAAATCAATTGCTTTAACTGTGCTTTATAAAATTGTATTTGATTTTATCTCACATTTTTAATGTGAGATAAAGAATTTATCACTGTCCCTGTATTACTTTATTTTATTTGCTAGGGGTCAGGAAACTTTTTTTTTTGTACATGAACAGATGGTAAATATTTTAGGGTTTGTGGGCCATACTTTCTCTATCACAGTGACTCTGTCACTGTAGCCTGAAATTAGCAATAGACAATATGTGAATGAATGGGCATGTTTGCAATGTTCTAATAAAACTTACAAAAACAGATGGCTGGCCTGATTTGGCCTGGTGACTATAGTTTGCCAACCTCTGTTGTTATTAATAGATAACATATTTATAAGACCCAATACTGTTAGACCTAATAATACTGACGTCTTTTATATTTTCCTATGTGGCCCAAGCAAACATAGTTTTAAAAAGTGAATTGCATTTTGTTTTTTACCAAGTTCCAATTAGTTTTGTGGTATAGGTGGCATAATTATCATCAATGGAGAAATTATACTAACTATATAGTATCTAGGATGCACTGATTTACTAAATCATATGCTTTTTAACTAATTTAAACATTATATTTTATTTTAACGGGTAAAGCCATTGAAACACATTGAGACAAGAGGTTTGTTTGAAGTCGTGGAGGAGGTTTGCAGAAGAGTGAGACCGCAACCTTGGTTTTTGGGCATCTACCTATTTCTATTTTATTTCCGTTATTACACATTGACTTCCAAATGAATAGAATAAGTTTAGAAGGATTAGGCCAAGAATTTTAAACAGGTTTAAAATTTAAAGACTTTATTTGGACTTTATCCTGGACTTTATTTAAAGACTGTGGGAACTGATTTTAGTTAATATTGAATAGAGTATGTGTTAAATGAATGTATGTGAATATGCACGAAATGCATCAAGCTTCAGTTTCAGGTTTTTTTCAAGGTAGGAGGGAAAGAAAGTTGTAGAGTCCTGCTATTAACCTAATTTATGATGTTTACTTATTCCTACCTATCTGACTAATGCTCCTTTTGTTCTCTTTATAATTCTCGGTTTCTATCTACTACCTCTGTCCCCTCAAGAGCTGCAAACATTAGCTGATTAATACTCAGTCTTCTTAGCTGCTGTGATCAGTAGAAGTAATCTCTCATAGCACATTGATATCTGAATCAACATAATATATCTAAATCACCTTTACTAATCTGTTGGAATTTGCTTAGTGGTTCCTGAGCTTATATCTCCACTACCACAATGTGTCTGGAAAAAGAAGTACACAGGACATAAAGATATGAGAATCCAATTCGGTAAAAGAGAATAGGTTTCACTTTTGCAGTTTAAAACGTTTCATCAAAGTCTTTTTTAAAAAAGATTTGTGTTCTTTTTTTCCAGTTCGAATTATTCTGAAGTTTTTCCACATACAAACTGTCAACTCGGCCAGTTTTCTTTTTGTTTCTTTCTTTCTCTCTCTCTCTCTTTCTTTTTTTCTTTCTTCACAAATATATATATATATATATTTTTTTTTTTCCTTTCTTTTTTTGTTTTTTTGAGACAGAGTCTTACTCTGTTGCCCAGGCTGGAGTGCAGTGGCGTGATCTTGGCTCACTGCAACCTCTGCATCCCAGGTTCAAACAATTCTCCTGCTTCAGCTTCCTGAGTAGCTGGAATTACAAGTGTCTGCCACCATGCCTGGCTAATTTTTGTACTTTTAGTAAACAGGGAGTTTTGCCATGTTGCTCAGGCTGGTCTGGAACTCCTGACTTCAAGTGATCCACCTGCTTTGACCTCCCAAAGTGCTGGGATTACAGGCATGAGCCACTGTGCCTGGCCCATTTTCCCTTATATTTAATACTCTTTTCTTTTCTCTTCACCCAAATAACATAGGAGAAGGGGAAAAAAAACACTTAGGGCTAGAAAGAAGAGTATATTTTGGAAATCTCTGCAGTTAAACTGTATGTTATCTTGCTATTTAAAGTGTCATTTGATTTTTTTTTGAAGACTCTGTTATAGACTGAATGTTTGTGTTCCTCCTGTTAAATTCATATGTTGAAATCCTAACCCCCAGTGTGATGGTATTACAGAGAGGCGAGGTGTAGGTCTCATTAAAGGGATGAATGCTCTTTTAAAAGGGACCCCAGAGAACTTGCTCACCTTCTTTCTGATGTGTGAGGGTACAGAAGTCTGCAGTCTGCACAAGGCAGAATACCCTCACCAGAACCTGACCTTGCTGGCACACTGATCTTGGACTTCTGGCCTCCAGAACTTTGAGTAATACATTTTTGTTGTTTATAAACCACTCAGTCTATGGTATTTTGTAAAGCAGCCTGAACTGAGTAACACACTGAGATTGTTAATTATAGCCAAATCTTGAATCTTGATTATTTGTACATCATATAAATTCTCTGTACATGTACTTGATCAGAGATTGAATTTGGCTACTGTGGTGGCCTAAATAATTACCTATCAAGGAAGTCTATGTCTTAATCCCTGGATCCTGTTAATATGTTACTTAAGAGGGCAAAAGGGATTTTGCAGATGTGGTTAAGTTAAGCATCTTGAGATGGGGAGAATACTTTGGACAATTCAGGTGGAGCTAATGTGATCCCAAGGTTCCTCATAAGAGGAAAGCAGTGGAGTTGGAGTCAGAGAGGAAAAGATATGCTTATGCAACCAGAGGTTGGTGTGATGTGCTTTGAAGTTGGAGGAAGAGACCATGAGCCAAAGAATGTAGGCAGCTACCAGACACTGGAAAAGATAAGGAATCCCATTCTCTCCTAAACCCTCCAGAATGAAGGGGCTTGGTGCAGCTGTGCCCGTGCCTTGATTTTAGACTTCTGACCTTCGAAACTGTAAGGGAATAAACTGCCATTAAGCTTGTGGTCATTTGTTACCAGTGCAATAGGAAACAATGACACTTACCTCTTTGGGTTATCAAGGAATGGAAGCAAGTTTGGATTTCCCAGTGAAAATCTACAAGAGAAAGAACTAGCTTTTGGATCTCAAATACCAGAACACATATCTTAATAAAACATAAATTTGCTTTGGCGTATTTGTCATTTTATCTTCTTCTTCTTTTTTTTTGGGGGGGGGATAATCGTGAGTTCTTACAAATGCTGCTGATGTTAGGCCAGTCTTCCATTTGGTGCCATTGCTCTGTGGTTTGCTCTGCTAATCTTGTATTTTCTTCTCGCTTTCTATAAATTTAAGGAGCACTGTGGGGAAGTGAGAAGGAGTGGGCGTGTGAACTTGCCTCCAATTAGGCACAGAGAATGTCCCCATTTTGTTCCAAGGTCATCACTTGCATAGCCTGCAGTGGATCCAGGGGCCAAAACACAACAAGGGAAACAAAAGTCTCCTGTGACAAATTAATTGGAGCAGAGAATAGGAGAAAGAGAATCATCCCACTCCTTCTCTTTACTCAAGTGGTAAAACTCCATTTTATAATGCTCTTTAAAGACTTGGCCACAGCCAAGATACAGGACTTTTAAAGATAAAATAATCCTAGAATTTTCTAGAACTTTTAATCATCCTCAAAAAGTGTCCAATCACTTGATGGTGGGACCCACAAACCCCACCTGCTGTTGTCTTGGATAGTCAGTGCTCTTTGAAGAATATATTCCCAAAAAAAAGAAAAAAAAAAAAAAGAAAAAAGAAAACAAAGAGATAGAGAGAAAAAAAGAAAATACACTCACAATTCTCATGGTTTTATTATACCAGTTATTTCTAGCTGGTCTCAGTTTTTATGAAGCCCAGAAGGAAAACTCCTCCTAAAACATCAACAGTTGCAAAGTTTAAAATGTAGATTCTGGTAAGTGCTGTGTTTATATGTGGTCTTCTCTCCTGCTGCCCACCGGGGATTGATTTATTCCTGTTTCCCACTTGATTTTATAAAATATTTGCTTTGGAAAGTGATTATGTGACTTATTGTCCAAGTAAAATATAATTTATCTTTACATGGGTGCTGAATTAAAATACTTAATATATGATTATATAAAAATGAACCTATTCTCAGGAAAGAGATGAACAAGTTAAGTAGTTCGTACTCACTGGGCTGTTGGTATTATACAAAGTAAGCTGGGATGCTATTTATTTGCCTTCAGTCCTTACTGGGGAGACAAATCATCAGTGCTTGAAAAGGCTGGTGCATAAAGCACAAATGCCAAGTGGTCTGTTAGTTTGGTACCCAGGGAAGGGTGTAAAGCTAAAGAAGTGAGAGAGGAAAGTGGGCTGGATGGAGATGGTAAAAGAAATCTCTCCACACGGGATAGGGCCCAGTTCGATTCAGAAGCCTAGTGAAGGATTTTGAAATATGATGAGAAGAAAGGAGGAAGGGGTGAGTTCAGGATGCCAGGGGATAGCACCTGCAATTCTGAGCACATCAGGTTTGAAAGATGGAGAGGAGCCCTGCTCTGTGCATTTCTAATCTAATGTGAGGGCAGGCCACTGCAGCATTTTTCTTTTCCCTGGGTTGCTGAAGAGAAACATGCTCTTCATTCCCAGGTGGGCCACAGCTTCTCCTCTGTTTTGCCAGCCTCAGCTGGTGAAGTGCTGTTGCAGTGGTAATAGCAGACTCTTCTCCAACAGGCACAGACTTATCTTGAAGGCATAGCATCCTGTCATTTTTCACTTAGCATTTGCTTCAAATAGATGAAAAAAAAAGTTTTAGCAATTGGAAGTTTTGCAGTATCAACAAAACCTGTGTGAGAACTAGTCCTTAAGTGTAAAGTCTCCCTGTTAAAATCTGGTATCTCAGGTTCCCCCATTCCTCATCATAACCTGCCAATAAGGTATAATTTTGACATTTTCAAGACTTGCACTTGTCTTTATTTATTTATTTGTGAACGGTTTTGAGGTAGGTGCCATGAGAAATAAAATGTTCCACCAGTCACGGTCCCTACCCTGAAATTTTGAAAAATTATTTTTTTTTTGGCCTGCCTCAGAGCTTGAAAGTCTGACAAACTCTGAAAAACCACCCTTTGGAAGTGAAAACAAAGCGGGTTACGTCAGATTCTGTTTTGAGGCATGGCTTCCTAATTATCTCGTAGGACTCAAAAACCTTTTAGAAGAAAAACCTAATTTTGGAAATAAACTTCTTTCCAAGAGTGAAAACGTGCCACACGGCTGAGTGCTGTTATTATAACTGAGAAGGAGAATTTGCAGGCTGCACATGAGGCCAGCAGCCATGGCACCTTCTGTACTTGTTTTTCACAGGCGTGCTCAAAGAACACTCCCAAACCCACCTTCTTCCAGCTCTTGGTATTAATGCCTTTGACTTCAACCTTCACGATCAAATACGACACACAATGGCTTTCTATAATAAAACTGCTAGCTCTTTAAGCCAACAAAGCACTTCACATTCACAAGTCTTCAACAGGATTTTTCAGAACTCCCTCTTAGGGTACGATTTTCAGAGCCAATGACACTATTTGTTGTTGTCTGTGCTAAGCACCTATTAAGTAACGACTCTAGCATTTATCTACTCTCATTTCACCTTATATAGGGCTCTTCTGTATTTCCAACAGACTGTTGGGATGAAGGTGCCTAAATTCAGTGAGTTCAAAGCCAAGCTGATTAATTTGCTCCCTAAATGCTTAAATCACTCATGTTAGCTGATTACCTCACGAGTCATCCTGATGCTTAAACCAGGAACCTCAAAGTCTTCCACGAACTCTTCTCTTTTGCTTCTGTCCTTCATCCACCCTGGGGCCTCCGTTCCCACCAAGCCTCTGCTTCATTTCAGACTCACCTAATTTCTCACCTGATTAGCACCAGACACCTCATTTTTGCCCCCTGCTATTTCTGACCTAGTCTTTGCATTACTTCAAGTAAAATATCTTCTCAAAACATAAAATGGTTCATTATAGTATCTTTTCAAAAATCGTTCACCCAAAGAAAAATATCCAAATTTCTTGACATGAATTATGTCCTCCTTTGTAATCTGGTGCTAACCTACTTTATTTTTGCTCTAGATACATAGAATTGATTAGTCCCTCCCCAAATCTATTATTCTCTGTCAAGTCTTTTTGTTTATCCTCATTTTACTTGAAATTCCTTTCCACCTATATCTACATGTTAAAATACTCTCCTTTAAGACAGTTCATATGCCACCACATCAATAACTCATTCCTGATTTGGCTCTTTCAGCTCTCATTACTCTTTCTCTCTCTGTCTTCTGGTGAATATCAAACTTATCTAGTAGCGTAATTTAATAGAAGAAAGTTTGAAATTGTCATCACAAGTTTAGGTTCAAGTCTTGAGCTTTTCCTTATCTGTGATCTTGGGAAAGACGTTTAGTTCTTTCTCAGTCATTAAGAAGTGGATACTATTTCTTACTTTTAAGGGATAATTTACCTTTATTAAATTATGAAGTGTTACAAATATGATTTGTTAGTATTTGAGGAACCAGAAAATGGTTGTAAGACTGAGGCCATGCTTGAAGTTTCTATGGGGCAGATCCCTTGAAATCAAAACTTATGATTGAAGTGGCCAGGAGTGGATTTATGCATGATAAACACAATTAGCAGAGAGCAGTCCAAAGTGTCTTTGAATTGAGAGTGTCTATCTCTAAGTTCATAGAGTTCTACTGGCCACCATTGTGTAAGTAAAAATGCATGTTTTTTTTTTTTGAAATGGGCAAATTTGGGTTTAAATGTTAAGGAAACTCTTATTAGTCATGTAGCGTGGAGTGAGTTATCTAACCTGTGAACCTCAGTTTCTCACCTGTAAAAAAAATTTACTAGAAAAATTTTGCAAAAGCCCACCACGAAAGGCACCAATGCTGTGAGGCATCATTCCTTTTAGATGGCAAAACTGTAGACAATTTAAAAGAAAAGGATATTGACTTTGGTAAGAAATGGAAAAGGATCTCAGTCTTCGTGGTGTCCTGAGGAAGTGTTTTTAGTTGTTGGTCCAATCATAGAACTGGAGTTTCTCCCACTGGAGGAATTTCAGGCAGCACTCTTTTCATCAGTGAAGCTGAACTCAGGAAGAGTGCAGTGTTAATAAAGAGTAGATGTTGGTTTGATGGCCAGACTAACAAAAAATAAAAGAGAGAAGATGCAAATAGGCACAATCAGAAATGACAAAGGGAATGTTATCACTGACCCCACAGAAATACAAATAACCGTCAGACACTACTACAAACACCTATGCACACAAACTAGAAAACCTAGAAGAGATGGGTAATTTATTGGAAACATACAACCTCCCAAGACTGAAATGAAGAAATTGCATCCCTGAACAGACCAATAATGAGCTTCAAAATTGAATTAGTAATAAATAGGCTATCAATCAAAAAAAAAAAAAGAGTGGATGCTTTCAGAAAATCTGCAGTCTGTGAGGAGCTTCTGAGAGTTTTTAGGAAGGGTTGGAAAACTCATGAGAGGGACATGTAGATGGAATAATTTTCTTTCCTTTTTTTCTGAGATCGGGTCTGGCTCTGTCACCCAGGTTGAAGTGCAGTGGTGCAGTCTCAGCTCACTGCTGCCTCAACCACCGGGACTCAAGCTATCCTCCTGGCTAAGCCTCTCAAAGGTGTAAGCCACCGTACCCAGCTTGATTTTCTTCTTCCTTCTTATTTTTAACTCTGCACTCTTGGTATTTGGACTCAGGATAATCATAACTTCCTGGGCACTCCGAGTGGTGTTGTTTGCTCCATTTTTGTTGAATAAAAGCTACACACCTTTTCTTTAACACCTTCTTTTATCTTCTCTTATCTTGCCAGTTTTTTGAAATCTGATATAATTGCTAGAGGACACGCTATACTTTTAAAAATTACTTTTTTCAAATCATCTCCTTTACTCTTTATGGAATAGTAAAACTAATTTATACTATAATCACATGAAGAAGAGTGGGAGGACTTCGAGTTGCTTTTGGTTCTTGGCCTTTGACTTGTTGGTAAATCAAGTACATAAATGTTGTTGTGAGAGCTAAATATGTAAGGAATATAAAGTATACATTTTATATATAACGAGCACAAAATAATGCATTTTCTCCTTCTTCTCTTCCTTTCATTTTTCCCATCCAAAATATTTCCCCCTGAAACATAGAGTATCTCTGATAAAAATACTGTATCGGATATCAAATAGGTTCAGCTCACCTCCCGAGACAATGATTGCAGTTGGATGTGTTAGGAAGGATTGTGAAGCTCTGTCTGAGTGCACTAGGAAACAGGGTCATGGACAATTAAGAAAGTTTGCCATGGAAATGCCATGGGGATCATTGTAGCAGGTAAGCAAGGTGTTTTCCATCCCTGATGGATGTAGAGGACACGTGGCTGTTCAGTTTGCGCAAATGTTCCTGGAAAGGTTCCCGTTAAATGCGTACATACATTCTTAAGGACTAATCTCAAACTCAAGAATACTCACTTCATTTTGAAATCATGAAGTTCTGACTGTGTATATAAAGTTGCATTTTTCTGGTTGTTCTTTAGACTCATGATTCTGATAACTAAAATCTTGATGGAAAGAAGTAAACAAAACCATCAAATGGTATGAAACGTTTTCTCTGCTTCGTTAGTTCCTGAAAAACCAAATGGATAATGCTTTTGAAATTCAGTTTCACATAATAAATAAAATGACCTATCATGAAACCATTGTAGCATTAGTTTTGAAAAACATTAAATGTACTTTTTTAGGAATGAATTTTTATGATTTGGGACCACTTCTCTTTGACCTGTAGGACTATTTGCAATGAATCTCAATCTTTTGCCTTTGGATAAAAGCTTCTCTCCTTCCTGCATTCTTCTTCCTACAGCTGATCCTAAATAGGGGCTCTTTCTACCAGTCTACACCATGGGCCCCAGCAAGAATTAACTGATTCTCTATGGTCAACAGCAGATTTCAGGTGTCTGAGTAATTCAGGCAAAACTCTCTCTTTTTTTGGGTGGGTGGGGAGGGGCAGGAGGGCAGGGAAAAAGAGGAGTATTTAAATTTCCAAAGCAGTTACCTTAATCCTCTTCTATTTTGCCCTAAACTGGGCTGTGTTTGTTGTTTGAGAGTGACAGTGTGTGGATATTTTAGTTACAGCCAGATAAGACTCAGTCTCCTCTCATTCTTTTAGGACCTTGGGGGATCTTTCGCTGTATTGCTCAAATTCCCTCTCATTCTCCTACGTTTGTTAAACTGAGGCCCAGAGATTATAGCTAAGCCTAGCAATGCATGCTGCTGTAATGTTGATCATTAACTGCCTTGTCCAGATGGTCCCTGCTCTCCCCGACAGATATTAAGGCTAAATTGTTCATCTCCAGCGTTTCTTGTAGACTGCCCAATATGTTTACTGTGGTCCATTTACAGGAGAGTGACATTAAGCAGATCTGATGTTAACATTGTGGCAGTTGCCCTGATGAGAAAAGTGGCAGATCTAGGGAGCAATGTGGAGGACGCAGCAAATGAGTGAGTTACACCAGAAAGCACCAGCCTTCCGAGGGCAGCTATTTTAGTAATCTGTCAAAGACAGGTAGGAATTCCAGCTTAGTGCTCACTTCATGCTGGCCTAGAGAAGATTAGCAGCGCAGCAACTGACACCTCGGATGACTTTCCTTTAAGTCATGAAAACAACAAGCAAGCAACAAAAAACCCACTAGCCTCACACCTACCTCAAGGTCATTCTCGTGTATTGATCATATTGAGATCAGTTGGGTTTCTGGAGGCACCTGTCATGAGAGACTTACAACTTACTTGCGTGCTGCTTAAAAGTTGCATTTTCCTTTTAAAGTTTTGTGCTAATGTCCACTTAATCTCCCAGATCTTACCTTTACATTTCTCCCAGGCCAGCTATCAACTCATTAACACCAGTCTTTATTTTCTTGTTCTGGGAGCCATAAATGCTAAATCCAGAAGTAACTTTCTTCATTTTCCCTTTTTTTTTTCTTTGAAATAATAGGTAGACACCATTACACATGAAGGTGTAGGAAGGCTAAATAAGACTGCATATCCATGTTTTAAGTGGAGATAGATAATCTCTTTAAGAGAAAAAATGTCAGTCATGTACAAGGCACTTGGCTTCATGATCTCATGGATCCAAGAATCCAAAATCAAATTCCTCCCATCAAATAACTTACATTAAACCATTACATCTGTTCATCAACTAAATTGTATTCTTTGGAAACTCTACCATGGGTGCACAGTTTCTAGAAAGCCATTAACTATGTGAGAGTCCATTTATAACCATTAATTATAAAGATGTGCAATTTAAATAATTCTGGCTACCTTTAAAAAGATGAGCTGGAGAGTGCAAGAGGAGAAACAGGAAGGTTAATGACCTCGTCCAACATAGTGGATGAGAAGCATACAACCCAATGCATTATCTGTTGGGGAAAAGGAAAACCGTAGCGTGACAATGTTGTGGTCTTATATAACATTACCTATAACTTGTAACTTTCTAGATGTATTGAACTTAAAATATACAAATTTAGTTTTCCTTTGGAAACAAAACCACTGCAAAATATTTCAGCCGTGCCAGATATATGGAATAATCATGTTTTGCATGTACTCATTTTCAAGACTTAAATATGTTTTTGGGCAATGTAAATAGGCTTTCCACATTGAGAAAGAATTATAATTTGAGAGGAAGCAAATCTAGATATGAAAGCAGCAAGATAATTTTCCTCTAAGGTTTTTAAAGTTCTATTCAACCTCGCCCTTTGATTGCAGTAGTGTTGAGAAAGAAAGAGAGTTTTGGTGTGTGTGCTTCAAGCCTCTGAAATGATCCTCCTTTCTCTGGACTTCAAAGTATAGAAATTATTCCATCCTACTTTTCTACTTCAAACCACACTGTCTGGTGGTCAGACTTTGAACTCTGGGTGAGAATAGAATTAGCCTTCAGGAACTTTGGAGAGATTTATAAAATCAGCAATGAACGTTTCTCTGCTCTCTAAAGACTTTTTGCTGCCATTCCAGATAACATCCCCGGTGGGCTATAATAAGCATACTTTAAAAAAAACCCGCTTGGATCTCTACTGCCCCACTTTCTGGTTTTGAACAGCAACCCAGGAAACTATTATCTCGAAACTGGTTCTGGTCTTATGTGAAGAAGACAAATACGGTCAGGTTCCCGTAGTCTTCTCCAAAGGTAGGATTAGAATTGAAGAATACAAGAATGAAGAGACATTTGAGGACTTTTCACCCAATTTCATCTTTGTAACTTTACCTGAAAATTTAGATAACATGATTTTCCCTAGTGGTAGGAGGTATACACTTATTTCTGGTGCTTTCTCTCTCTTTTGAATCTTAGAGTGTTAGAGTGACTGAGGTGCATTTACGTTTTCCAGCATTCCTTCATCACCAATTTATAGATTTTAAAAAAAGTTGTAAAAAGCTTGCCAAAATAGGAGTGTTTGAAGGAGGTACTTGTCATTAAAAGGAAATTTACAAGCCCTTCTTGGAATTCTAGACTTCCTAGAGTTGCCACCCAAGCATCTATGAGAACATCAAGTCCAGTGAGTTTAAAGATAAACTTAAGGATGCCCTTATCAAACCTTCTCTTCTTACTTTACCACTGTTCTTGCTGGGTGGTGTCCACAATTCAGTACTCCCTCTCACCGTTCATACCTAATGGTCACCAAGTGGCACTTAGCCTACTTTCTGTGTATTTTTAGTCTGTCTCCTTTTCACAAAACCCTGCACAAATGCCTTTAACTTTTTATACCTTGAATGGGCTACTACAAATAGGTTTCTGATTTGAACAGGCTTCCATCCCTACATCACAGCCTGTGCAGTACCCAGAATGATCCAAACATGCACATTTAATTGTTGCTCTGCACTTTGATATTTATGAAGGATTCTCTGTTACTTATGGCCTGCAGTCTATAAATGCCAGTATGGTGCATACAAATCCCCCTAAATGAGGTTGACTTTTATTCAACCTCATCTTTCCCCAGTCATTCTTTAGATCTGATACTCCAACTAAGAAACTATACATGGTTATTGCAAAACATTAAGTTGTTTTATGTACCCTATTCTTCGCACGTACTCTTTCCGACATGTGGGCAAAATATTTCATGTGCTATGCTGAAGAAAATATTATTATTCCCATTTTAGAAATGAGGATACTGAGGCTGAAAGGTTAAGTATCTGTTCCATTATTATTATCCCAGTAGTCATTTTTTAAAATCTCTGGTCACCATATGCTTTTGATTTTACTTATAAACATTTCTGTAATCTGCCTTCTCCCTTCTGTTTCTATTCCCATAATCATTCATTTATTTGATGACTAGTAATTATGAACTTAACATGCGTCAGTTACTTGCAGGTGATGCAACAGTGCTCTCTCAATGTCAGTTGCATGCTAGCGCTGGCTGGCTTGTACAACTGTGAACATCTCTTCCCTGCTTCATGTCCAATGGCATCATTTTGGAGCTAAAAATGGCCACAGATTAGGATTTTTCTTTGTAGTCTGGAGAGCTGGCTGTTGAATATTTACTAGCACATTACTACATCTCATAATCTCTGACTTCTCTCAGAATAGCGTCTTAGTTAGGATCTCTCATTTCATGATCACTTCCTAAACAAAAATGACAAGACCGTGAGCTTTCCAAGAGATAGATTTGATATGCCTCCTACTTTCTTTCCATTGATGACAGTGGAAATTCCTTAGAGTGGTACATAAGACCCTTATAAAAGGTCAAAATTCCTTATAGTGGTACATAAGATCCTTCTAGAAATGGTCACCTCTCCATATTCATTTCCTATCATCATTATATTTTACACCTGTCAAGGTAAATCGTGTATATATTCTGAAGAAACTCGCTTGTTTCTGACCTTCTTTTTGTGCCTATTGCTTCCTGTGCTAAGAATGCCTGCCTGCCTTCCCTCCTCCCTCCTTCCTTCCTTCCTTCCTCTTTCTCTTTTTTCTTTCTCTTTCCCTTTCTTCCCTTCTTTTTTTTTCCCTCTTCTGATAAATGGTAGTCTTCAAAATTTAATCAATTCAGTGCTTGGCACAAGCAAGCATGCACTATATTTTATGAAAGGAACAAATACTTCTTTAGTATTTCTCCCTTTAGTAAGCTTTTCTGGAATCTCTCCCTTTCTCTGTTATAGGGAGAGTTAAATGTCTTTTTATTTCATGTCTTTCTTTATTTACAGACACATATACATCATCAATCCATGTATTTATAATTCTGTTTCCTTTGTTGTCCTATAGATCCTTGAGGACCAACATTGAACTACCTATTTCTGTTAAATTTTAAAAGTTGAATACACTGTAGAATGACATATAATTAACTGTGAATCTGTGCAGTGCCTACTATAGTACTTTTAATAGTGGGGATAGGCCAGGTTATGCTGTGATAATAAATATAGTCTTAAATTTTAGGGGCTTTACATGATAAAAGCATATTTCCCACTTGCACATGAGTCAGTGCATGTTGGGGCAATTTTCAGGATACCTCTTCTCCATGCAGATTTCCAGGATCTAGTGTGCTTTTACATTTGGAGGAAATCTCATCTGTGGCTTCCAAGGTAGCTCAACAAGGGAGTAGAGAAGTGGGGGAAGCACAAGAACTCTTGACTCCCATATCACCCCCTCTCCAGTTCATTGGCCAGAACTAGCCCACTGACCCAAATTAACTCTAAGGAAAATTTGGAATTACAAGATTATATGTTGTCAGTATTTGGTGAGCATTAACAATCTCTACCACAAACATTAAAGAATATAATGGGAGGTGGGCCGGGCACGGTGGCTTACACCTGTAATCCCAGCACTTTGGGAGGCTGAGGTGGGTGGATCACAAGTCAAAAGATTGAGACCATCCTGGCCAACAAAGTGAAACCCTGTCTCTATTAAAAAAATACAAAAATTAGGTGAGCGTGGTGGCATGCACCTGTAGTCCCAGCTACTCAGGAGGCTGAGGCAGGAGAATCGCTTGAACCCGGGAGGTGGAGGTTGTAGTGAGCCGAGATTGTGCCACTGCACTCCAGCCTGACTCCGTCTCAACAACAACAACAACAAATAATATAATGGGAGGAAAATGTCATGGGGTGGCAGATTTGGGGGCAGATTTATGGCAGAAGTAAAGCTTACACTGAACTTGACATAATGATAGAATTTAGATAATGAAAGAGAGAAGATAATCAGTCATTTGTTAATCTAAAATGTGATTAAACTCTAGTTTGGTTGCAGATTATTTCCTTGCTTCTATATAATTTTTAGATTCATAATTTTACTTATGCTATTTGGTTTTTCAAAAAAATTTGTAGTATAATGAAAACTCATTTAATTTAGAATTTAGTTTAGAATTCTCATTAAGAACTCAGCAGGGGTTTATGATTACTAATTAAAGACTGTTAGAACAGGTTAGGTGACATTAATGCCTAAAAGTTTAGAAAAATTGTGGTTTTATGGAAGACCAGTTAGAATAGTCAGGGAAGGTACTGGACCCTCTATACAAATAGGCTAAATGTACATTTTACTAATGTGATCTTGTATCTCAGAGAAAATGTATCTGTCTCCTTGTAGAGTCTTGACTCTTCACCTCCACTGATTAAGCTAATTAAGCTTCAGCTAACCCAACAAAACCATTTAAAAAATGTTAACAAATAATGACACCTCATTCTTGTGCTATGAAATTTGAAAAGTGGTTTCATAGTCACCACTTACTTTGATTCTTTCACTAATCTCTTGTTGTGGATTGGGCAGATATTCTTAAATCCCATCTTGCAGATGAAATATTGAGGTGACTTGACTTTCCAGAAGTAATGAGACAGATTATTATTATCAGATACACGACTGCAATCTATATTTGAGGATCTAAGTCCACTGTTTTTTCTTTTTACTTTTCTTTTTCTTTTTCCTTCCTTCCTTCCTTCCTTCCTTCCTTTCTTTCTTTCTTTCTTTCTTTCTTTCTTTCTTTCTTTCTTTCTTTCTTTCTTTCTTTTTCTTTCTTTCTTTTTTCTTTCTCTTTCTTTTTCTTCTTTTAGACAGGGTCTCACTCTGTTACCCAGGCCGCAGTGCAGTGGTACAATCTTAGCTCACTGCAACCTCCGCCTCCTGGGTTCAAGCAATTCTCTCACCTCAGCCTCCAGAGTGGCTGGGATTACAGGTTTGTGCCACCATGGCTGGCTAATTTTTTGTATTTTTAGTAGAGACTGGGTTTTGTCACATTGGCTATGCTGGTCTCAAACTCCTGGTCTCAAGTGATCTGCCCATCTCAGCACACCGAAAGTGCTGGGATTACAGGCATGAGCCACTGCACCTGGCCCAGTGTTTTTTATATATCATTTATCTGCCTCTTTTATTGCCTTTTTGATGTTGATAAAAATCCAATTGTGTCCTGTTTTAAATTATCAATGAAGAATCACAAGAAAAACTGTCTTCTTCAGCATCAAATATTCCACTCAAATAAATGTCTTTGAGTGCTGATCACATCAAAAACTTGCAACAAAATAGCTAATTGATAGAGGAAAAATAACAGACTGAAAATTTTCCTCAAATGAAGTCTTTTGCTCCTTTTATCTTAGAGTTTCTGAAAACAATTTATGTAATTGATAATGTATCATAATTGTAAATCTCATAACTAAATCTGCCTGCTGATATATAACATCATTTATTTATTGACTCATTAAATATATATTGATCACATAATATGCCAAGCACTGCAGTAGGCGCTGAAGAGTCAATGGAGAACAATATCTAGTTTGCACCCTCATAGAAAGATTACCAGAAAGTTCAGTAGTTGCCAAGATGGGGGAAACGCAAGTGATATGGTTTGGCTTTGTCCTCATTCAAATCTCAATTTAAATTGTATCTCCCAGAATTCCCACTTGTTGTGGGAGGGACCCAGGAGGAGGTAATTGAGTCATGGAGGGCGGGGTCTTTCCCTTACTATTCTCGTGATAGTGAATAAGTCTCATGAGATCTGATGGGCTTATCAGGGGCTTCTGCATTTGCTTCTTCCGTATTATAGCTTGCTGATGCCACGTAAAGAGTGTCTTTTGCTCTTCGCCATGATTATGAAACCTCCCCAGCCACATGGAACTGTAAGTCAAATTAAACCTCCTTTTCTTCCCAGTCTCAGGTATGTGTTTATCAGCAGTGTAAAAACAGACTAATGCAGCATGTGTGGTGAGAGAAAGCAGAAGGACACACTACAGAGTTCGTGAGGGTTAAGGAAGCCTTCCTGGAGGAGGAGCTCTGAGAGGTGGGTAGGAGTTAACTGTGTGATAGGGCTTCATGAGGAATGTATTATGTCCATTCTATCTAGAGGCTAGAGGTATCTTTGAATTGTTATGTAATTCAATTCTGTTAAATGTGGAATGTACTTATCATCTAGGCATGAGGTTACTTGTTTGTCTGTTGGTTTTCAGTTGGGGTTTTGCTCTGCTGCTCAGGCTGCCGTGGTGCAATCATGGCTCACTGCAGCCTTGAACCCCTGGCCTCAAGTGATCCTCCCTCCTCAGTTTTCCAAGGTGTTGGGATTATAGGCGTGAGCTCTCATGCTCAGCCCTAAATACAAGGTTATTAAGAAAAATGAGTAATACACTTCTAGTAAAGATGAGTCTTAGCAGTGGTTCTCAAATTCTAGTGTGCATCAGAATCACCTGAAGGCCTTGTTAAAACAGATTGCTGGGCCTCACCCCTAGAGGTTTTCTGATTCTATAGATCTGGGCTGTGTCCTGAGAATTTGCATATTAAACAAGTTCTCAGATGATACTGCTGCTGCAGGTCTGGGACTGCACTCTGAGAAACACAGTCTTAGTAAAGGATTAGGATTTATGTGTTAGTGACTTTTACTTATCCCTTTGCCATATGCCCTTAGCATGCATTCCAGAGGCAATGAGTATTTATTACAAAGGTGCTTCATATGGTGCTGAATGAGTAAGTAAATGAATCTAATTAATTATCCTCTATTGGTTATAGTAATTGCGTGGATTTACTAGTATTTCAGAATTACAATGATATGTAAGCTATAAGAGATGACTTATCTGAAAAGCTGCAACTGGAAGAATTTACTAGGTTTGCTGGCTTTGTATCCTGACTATATTTTTAGGGCAACTGATTGAAAAAAATATCACTTAAAAATAGAGAAGAGCTCACTTGGATATTTATAACTTGACAGGTTAAAACTAGCACAACATCTGAATGGGAAAATTGTGACTCTTAAAATCTACACGAGCATCTTCTAAGGACTCAATGAACTAATTCATAGGAAATTACATGAAGAAATCTGTAGTTCTGGATAAGAACTCTTACAGCAGAGACATCTTCCTAAAAGGCTTAGGATGCTAAATTTTCTACCCCTCTGAAAAAAATGTAAACTCGATTAGAGGGAAACTGCGTTTTCCTGATTAAAACCTGCATAATCTCCCCCTAGGTATCTCCTGGCAACAACCAGAAGCAGATGGAGGGAGGGAAAATAAAAAGTCTTGGCCTTCGCCCAGACCCTGCTGACTTTAGCGCCTTCTCCCCAGATCCTCTTGTTTTAAAGGGCCTAATTGGGCTGGGAGGAGTCAAAGGGAAGGAGCCACCCCCTACTTCATATAAAGCTGGAATTTTTAGTTCCCAGAGTTTTGCTATTTGTGCAGGGGAGGAAATGTTTATAGTCCTAGGTTCTAATCTACTTAACTGAGCAAAGCCTTATGGAATGGAATGAGTGCAATTTGGGGGATTATTTTAAAGAAAGAAGGGTAAATCTCTGAAGGGCATTGAGAATGTTAGAAAATTCGAACTCAGAGGAAAGCTTGGGGAACCAAAGAGGTAAACCAGATAAGGGAGGAAGGAAAAAGTTCATAGATCCTTTAGTATCAACCAGAGAATTGACACCCACAATCCTGTGAGATAGATACTAGTCTCCCTGTTTCATACAGGACAGTCCTGAAGCCCTGAGACTGAGCAGATCAGGTAAGTAGCAAAGCTGGGATGGATGGGATTGTAGGTCATTTGACTCCAGCACCGAGTCGCATTTCAGCATGAGCCCATCTTTTCAGGAAAAGGCAGGCATGACAATTTATAACTCAAAGGAGATGATTATGGGAGAGAAAATATGGATAGATAAAATATTGTAAGAAAGTTGAGCAATTTTCATGATAGCCAGGCCCTATTATTTAAACTAGAAAAAAAAATGAAACTATCTCTACACAAGACCTTTCTCGTGCAGGTCTCTAGGAAACTTAACTTCAGTTATTTCCTCTGCTTCAGCTGCACATTTTGTATTAACATGCTGAACCTGTTAATTATTCCAGAGGCCTAAACTTAAGTGATCATTTCCCCATCTGTTACTGATTTTCTGACACTCATAACTAAGTCCCACTGGAAGCCACCAAAGAGCTGCCACATTCAAGTGTGGCACCTCTTGTCTTCCGACATTACCTTTTAGTATTGCTCTTTTGGGACAGCCTTTTGGGATTTTCTCTGACCTTCCAACAAATTCTTATTCTTGGCTCATGTCTGATGCAGAGTGACAAGACCAGTTAGGATGGCCAGATTTTAGGCCAAAATTATGAAGAATGTAATAAAACTGTGAGATGACCCCTTCCTAATAAACTGTTGCTTCTCTTATCTTTTCTGCCTTTGAGCCTGTTTGAACACAAATATTTTTCCTTTGCTCTGTCTTCCTTATTCCCTTGTATCCTACACACAATTGTGCCTTATAGAATAAAAATCTATGACATGTTTCTGAGGGAGCATCTCCCTTCGACAATTAACCTTCTAACTCAGGTGGGCTCTTATTACTGAGACCAGTTTCCATATCACTAGTTTTAAAGTCCATTTTTAAAAGGGTGTCACCATAACATACAGCATGGAGCCATGTGCATAAGCATGTAGATCATTTTTGTAAATAGCTATTTACTGAGGATGAGCAGCAATTTGTGCTGGGTGGGAGGTAAAGAATGAGATCTCATCATTTAACGGTGAGGTACACATACTTCTCAATTACCTGTGCTAATGGGGACAGTGATAACAAGGGTAATGGAGACCACGAGAAATCCATAGCGGAATGTAAATCAGTCTTTTGTGCTTCTTGTTAGTAAGTAGTAAAGGGAAATATTTTGCTAGATTGAAGTGCTAGATTGTTTGTAGATTTCAATTACTAAGCTATTCCAATGCCCATTTTTTTCCTCAATGACTAAAAGTTGGATACTGAAAAATAAACAGATAAGGATCTTGTTGCATGTTGAAAATAAAGGCACTTTAATCAAACTGTCTGTGAATATGTAATATCCAAACGCCGGCCTGATTTTTCCCTCCATTGAATTGAATAAATGTTGGCATTTTGTGAACAAAGTGAATCAGTTACTAAAATTACCAGGTCATTTACTAGAGAAAATTCTGTGATGCCGTCCACAAGTGAAATGAATTAAGACTTCTCTCAAACTCTTGTGAGGAACCTGAGCCAAGTCGGTAGCTGCAGGTGGTAGGATATTCACCTGTAGATGGTGCTTTTCCAATTTTTGTCAAGAATTTCCAATAAAGGACTCAAAGTCTTCCAGATAAAACCACTCCATGCTGCTAATTTTTGCTTTTTATATGCAAAAGTAGAACTTTTTTGGTTACCACAAGTATTTTTCCGTGTTACCTAGGAAAATGTTATAAAAATCAACAATTTAAAATGAGAACAATAAAAGAAAATGCAAGTGATTCCCCTCCCCCAATAACACTTCTGCCTTCTGCTCCACTCATACTTATTTAACTAAATGCAACTATTTCAGAGTCCGAATCCCTTTCACTTCCGAGTCTGGAGGTTTAAAGTTTCACTAATGCAACTTGCCAGAAGGTAGCCTCAAACAGCTTTACATTTTAGAAGCCTTGGAGCGTCTCTTGAAAAATCCCATGTGTTCCAAGGCTCTTGTGCTAACTCCAGCCTCTTCCTGCAGCAGCAGCGGATCTGTAATTAGGAGCTTGCCCCACACCGAAGCGAACACCTTTCTGGAGCACTGTCTTTTGCCAGTTCCAGCAAGATGTCTCATTTGCTATGTCTTTTTTGCCAGTCACATCACTAAATTTTCCTCTCTTCTGAGCCAGAACAGAAATATGAAAAAAAAAAAAAAAAGCAGCCTCCTATCCCTTTGAGCAGACCACTCTCAAGTGTTTTGAATGTTTTTCAGTAAAATTTCTGGAGTGGCAGAGATGCCATATTAGCTTCATTTTCTTCTTTGTTATTTTTCTTTTGGGTTTCTCTCACATTTATTTTCCCACAAATGACTTGATTAACAACCAGTTTTCTCTCCTGAAACTAGAATTCCCAGAAGTGTTTAATATTTACCCAGAATTCTTGTTAAGAAGAGCTTTTCTTAACAGTTAATTCTACAAACATTTCCTGAGTACCTACCCGCGCTAGTTACACAGACTCAACCACATGTAGATTTATGGTCCAACAACCCATGAGCCACTAACCATGTGTGGCTACTGAGCCCCTGAAACATGTCTCGTCTGAATTGAGATGTGTTGTAAATGTAAATACACAGTGGATTTCAAAGAATTTAGAACAAAAAAACCTCATTAATTTTTTTTATATTGATTACATGGTAAAGTAATATTTTTGATATATTGGGTTACATAAAATATATTAAGATTAATTTCACCTATTTTTAATTTTTTAAAATGTGTCTACTAGGAAATATAAAACTACATATGCAACTTGGATTTGGGGCTTGCATTATATTTCTACTGCTCAGCATGGATATAGACAGCAGCTAAGCACAGTGAGAGCAATGGGTAGGATGCTTTGAAAGGAGCTGCTGAGTAATGTATTCTGGTCTGGACAAAGCAGGAAAGATTATCTGGGGAAGACTCACTTTGCAGGTTATCTCAGAGGACAAGGAAAAGTTACTCAGGTGGAAGAATAGAGCTGATATGTTTCCACATGGCAGAAACAATCAACAGAAAGATAAGGTTTAAGGTGGCTGGAGCTCAGGGCATGTGCTGGGGATTGGAAGATGATAATTTTACGTTATTGAAACATGGATGCTGCTATGGTTTGGCTCTGTGTCCCAACCCAAATCTCATCTTGAATTATACTCCCATAATTTCCATGTGTTGTGGGAGGGACTCTGTGGGAGATAATTGAATCATGGGGTGGGTTTCCTCCATTCTGTTCTCCTGGTAGTGGGTAAGTCTCAGGAGATCTGATGGTTTTATCAGGGGTTTCCACTTTTGCATCCTCATTTTCTCTTGCCGCCACCATGTAAGAAGTGCCTTTCTTCCTCTGCCATGATTCTGAGGCCTCCCCAGCCAAGTGGAACTATAAGTCCAATTAAACCTCTTTTTCTTCCCAGTCTTGGGTATGTCTCTACTAGCACTGTGAAAACAGATTAATATAGTAAATTGGTACCAGTAGAGTGGGGTGTTGCTGAAAAGACACCCAAAAATGTGGAAGCTACTTTGGAACTGGGTAACAGGCAGAGATTGGAACAGTTTGAAGGTCTCAGAAGAAGACAGGAAAATGTTGGAGAGTTTGGAAACTCCTAGAAACTTGTTGAATGGCTTTGTCTAAAATGCTGATAGCAATATGGACAATAAAGTCCAGGCCGAGGTGGTCTCAGATAGAGGTGAGGAGGTTGCTGGGAACTGGAATAAAGGGGACTCTAATGTTTTGGCAAAGAGACTGGCGGCATTTTGCCCCCACTCTAGAGATTTGTGGAACTTTGAACTTGAGAGAGATGATTTAGGGTTATCTGGTAGATGAAATTTCTAAGCAGCAAAGCATTCAAGAGGTGACTTGGGTACTGTTAAAGGCATTCAGTTTTATAAGGAAAGCAGAACATGAAAGTTTGGAAAATTTGCAGCCTGACTATGTGATAGAAAAGAAAAACCCATTTTCTGGGAAAAAATTCAAGCCTATTGTAGAAATTTGCATAAGTAGCAAGAAGCCTAATGTTAATCTCCAAGACCATGGAGACAATGTCTCCAGGCCAAGTCAGAGACGTTCACAGCAGCCCCTCCCATCACAGGCCCCAAGGCCTGGAGGAAAAAATGGTTTCATCAGCCTGGCCCAGGGTCCCCATGCTGTGTGCAGCCAAGGGACTTGGTGCCCTGTGTCCCAGCTGCTCCACCTGTGGCTGAAAGGGGACAAAGTACAGCTTGGGCTGTGGCTTCAGAGAGTGTAAGCCCCAAGCCTTGGCAGTTCCATGTAGTGTTGAGCCTGCAGGTGTACAGAAGACAAGAATTGAGGTTTTGGAACCTCCGTCTAGATTTCAGAAAATGTATGGAAATGCCTGGATGCCCAGGCAGCAGTTTACTGCAGGGGCAGAGCCCTCATGGAGACCCTCTGCTAAGGCAGTAGAGAAGGAAAATGTGGGGTCAGAGTCCCCACACAGAGTCCCCAGTGGGGCACTGCCTAGTGGAGCTGTGAGAAGAGGGCTACTGTCCTCCAGATCACAGAATCTACCGATCCACCAACAACTTGCACCATGCACTTTGAAAGGCTGCAGACACTTAACACCAGCCTGTGAAAGCAGCCAGGATAGAGGCTGTATCCTGCAAAGCCAAAGGGGCAAGGCTGCCCAACACTATGGGAACACACATCTTGCTTCAGCATGACCTGGATGTGAGACATGGAGTCAAAGGAGATCATTTTGGAGATTTAAAATTTGACTGCCCTGCTGGATTTCTGACTTGCATGGGCCCTGTAACCCCTATGTTTGGGCCAATTTCTCCCATTTGGAATGGCTGTATTTACCCAATACCTGTACCCCCATTGTATGTAGGAAGTAACTAGCTTGCTTTTGATTTTACAGGCTCATAGGTCGAAGGGACTTGCTTTGACTCTCTGGGACTTTGGACTGTAGACTTTTGGGGTAATATTGAAATGAGTTAAGACTTTGGGGGATTGTTGGGAAGGCATGACTGGTTTTGAAATGGGAGAATATGAGATTTGGAGGGGCCAGAGGTGGAATGCTATGGTTTGGCTCTGTATTCCCACCCAAATCTAATCTTGAATTGTACTCCCATAATTCCCTTGTGTTCTGGGAGGGAGCTGGTGAGCGATAATTGGAATCATGGGGGTGGCTTCCCCATACTGTTCTCATGGTATGAATAAGTTTCACGCAATCTGATGGTTTTAATAGGGGTTTCTGCTTTTGCATCTTCCTCATTTTCTCTTGCTGCTGCCATGTAAGAAGTGCCTTTCACCTCCCACCATTATTCTGAGGCCTCCCTAGCCATGTGGACTGTAAGTCAATTAAACCTCCTTTTCTTCTCAGTCTCAGGTATGTCTTTATCAGCAGCATAAAAACAGACAAATACAGATACTTTTAGGATAATTTATTAATCCAAAATATTTTTCCCTTATGGTCAGATTAGAGTTTCTTCTATAGCATACAAAGAAGTAATGATACCGAAGAAGCAGCAGGAGTTCACTCTATTCAATCTTGAGAATTGTAGGGGGAGAAGAAAATCCAGAAGTAAGAGGAAGTCAGGCTCACAGAACTCCTACTCTCCTTTACTTATGTGAGGGTGCTTAAAATATTTCCAAAAGTATGAGAGAAGCTGAGACTTTGAGGGGTTTGAAGAAGATGGTGGCACGCTTCTTCCAAGAGCAGCTGCCCACGGAGGTCCAGCATCTCAGGAAGGCAATGGGATGGAGTTCTGGAAGAGAACAGTGAGATGGATTGGATGGTAAAGGGATAAGGGCTTAATAAGACCTGGGGTATGGCTTAGGACTCCATAGAACATGGGCAACTTTCACAGGGGCAAGTGGCCAGGACTATGCACTGATAATGCCTGTGGGTACACATGTGATGCTCTGTGTCCATGTGGGACTCACTACCTTGCTGGCCACCAGCTTTCTACACAGACCTGACTAGTCAGGCTCCATCAGGGACCATGAAGATCTACTTGCCACTCTCCCTATCCCCCAATATGCTTTGTTGCCATCCTGAATAGAAATAGGGGAAGAAGAAGGGAAGGGATGGAAAAATGAAAGTCTAAGATTTATCCTAAAGGGATTGCTCTGTGGTACTATGAACTAGCACACTGAAAGTTTATTCCCAGAGCCCACTATCTAGCAACTCATAAGGATACTCAAATGTATTATGAGAAAGAAAGAAGTTAAGTTTCTTTGGCTGAGGATGGTTAAAGACTTCTCCCAAAGAAATAAAGCTGCTTCTTTCTAAGCAGAAGTTAGGGAGAATAGCTTCTCCAAAATTATTTTACTTTTATTAGAGAATGATTGAAATATGCCATATAAATGTATTTATGTATATTGTTATAGACTTAAAAGTGTATGTACTGACCGGGCATGGTGGCTCTCACCTGTAATCCCAGCACTTTGGGAGGCTGAGGCGGGTGGATCATGAGATCAGGAGTTCAAGACCAGCATGGCCAAGATGGTGAAACCCCGTCTCTACTAAAAATACAAAAATTAGCTGGGTGTGGTGGTGGGCGCCTGCAATCCCAGCTACTTGGGAGGCTGAGGCAGGAGAATCGCTTGAATCTGGGCAGCAGAGTTTGGAGTGAGCCTAGATTGTGCCATTGCACTCCAGCCTCGGCAACAGAGTAAGACTCTGTCTCAAAAAAAAAAGTATATGTACTGTTTGAAGAGAGAAGTTAGCTAAAACACATAGAAGAGGAAAAATTAGTGGGACCAAAATTATGAAAGGAAGAGTAAATTTATGGAGCACAAACAGCTTATCCAGTTATGTTATGAAATTGGTGTTCACTTCCTCAAAGTTTGTGTTACTTTGGACAAAGTTGCTTCTAAAATGTGATATTACCGAAGGTGGTGTGGGGTCGGGTGGGAGAAGGGGACAGAAAGGAGAAAAGGTTATTTTTCTGTCTCCTAGACTTATGTATGTTTTTTGTTTCTGATGCTCCAAAATTTGAGGTAACAAAAGTGCTTTAGTAAACAGTGGTATCAAGATGTCAAGGGGAGGAGAGTGGGCACAACATGGACACCTTCCCACGTCACAGGAGTTTTCATGGCTCCTCCTGGGTTTTAGGGAATGGGCACATGGCAGTGTGTGTGCGGTTGTTTGGAGTTCCTCTAGATGAGGGGTGCCCTTCCGTTGGCCAGTTTCTCCTTTGATTCAGAAGTCTATTTTCATATCCTCCCATTCATTCATTTCTTCTTCTTTCTCTTTTTTTTTTTTTTTTTCTGTGTGTCAGAGTCTCATTCTGTCACCCAGGCTGCAGTGCAATAGTGTGGTCTCAGCTCACTGCAGCCTCTGCCTCCCGGGTTCAAGTGATTCTTCTGCCTCAGCCTCCTGAGTAGCTGGGACTACAGGTGTGTGCCACCACACCCGGCTGATTTTTGTATTTTTGGTAAAGATGGGGTTATGCCATGTTGGCCGGGGTACTCTGGAACTCCCGCCCTCAGGTGATCCCACACCTCCGTCTCCCTAAATGCTGGGATTACTGACGTGAGTCACCGCGCCTGGCCCCATTAATTCCTTTTCATTTATCTTAATCCAAACTGGCATTTGATTAGTTGCAACCAAAAAAGTCCCGACTAATGCCTGGGACACTTAATAACCAAAACGAATACACTTTCAAGTGTTTTGGAAGCATAGATTTACATATATGCCATGCAACTGACACATATGTGGTGGTCAACAATGCTTAGGATAGTGCTATTATAAAGACAGTGTTATGAATTATTCCCAAACTTCAAGTTACTAAATAAATGTGAGCACAATAAAAACATTTTGGTTTTATTATTCAAACTTTACATTCCAAGACTGCCAATGAACTTGGATGATAAGAATCTGAGATTTTATTTAGCTTTGTCCTCTCTGCTAATATCTTCATTCTGAACAGCAGCATCTCAATCTCGGTGATTTCAGCTGCTGCGTTGCTCCTTCTTTTGTGTCTCTATATGTGAAAGGCAGGGATGGAGACTGCAGGATCATGCATGAATGTCTTTGATTAAATAAGGGGTTTTGAAGGGAAATCTCAGATGTGGTTCAATTTAGGTAATCACCTAACACATCTCCTTAGAAAACATGTCACTTATTTGAAGTATAAGAATTCTAAGCTAGGGCAGTGTAAAGCCTGTAAATACTTTAAAGCAGTTTTAAAAATATGCCAATATTGTTTCCTTCTCAAGGATCTACAGCTGCTTTCTCTCTTTTTGTGCTATCCTTCATTTAGTCATTAAAATAATTATACTACAGATGTTCGAATGTCTACCAAGGGACAGGTTGGGATAGGTGTTGGATGTAGCTAACCAGGCAGTCTGTTGCGAGGACCATCAACTTCTCTCCTGCCTTCCATTTGTACAGTCTCTTCCATGCTCCTCCAACATGTGTTGTTCATTGTTCTGGAACAATCCATGCCTTCCAATTAGTACCATTAACTTCCAATTAGTGTTGTTAACACATTGGTTCTCAATTTTCACCAAGCATAATTTTATACATTTTAATCTCTAGAAAACTAGACAATTCATATCCACATAAAATTAGTGGTTTGTAATAATTTTTTTTTTAGAAAGATCACCTTGTCCCTTGTTACCAAATAGCCGTTACGATACACTATTTGGAATCCCAAATTACTTAATTGTTCCCAAGAAAATCTTAGATTTTATCATCCTGATTTTGAAAGTGTCCATGTGACACTGATTCAACTGTTTGAAATTAGTAGTGGAAAATTTATAGCTATAACAGGCTTGAATGATCAAAATGTCCCAATATCTTCAGGGATTTTAGTGAGTAAACCAAACACATAGCAAATTGTTATTTCAGCAGTGCATTCTGAAGAATTGCACATTTTTATCAGAGTTGGTCTTGATAACTCTATGTCTCCAAGTTAATAAAACATGTTAATGTTTACAACTGGTGTTTCACTGAAGTTTTCTGCCAGAATATCCAGAAATAACAGAAAATTTATTTTCATAATGGATTAATTTAGGAATCTTGGCTCTTTCCCCTTCTCATCTTTACTTTTTTTGCAAGGTAAAGGATTGTCTTAACACTTATGGCAAGGTATTAATACATACAATTAAATTAACAGCTATCATTAGAGGTTTGCCAGATAATCAAAAGTAGATAAGATCTTCAAGAAAGTGAATGAAAAGAAAGTTATGATCTTCAATTATATTTAAAAGCTTTGATGTAAACCTCAATTGACTAAAAGGGAAAATGTTCTAGCCACATGTCAATTACACTATCACTATAGTACGTATTGTAAAGGTGGCACATGATGTGTAAGCAGTAAAGAAATTAGGTGTGCTCTTGAGTTGAAATTTATATGAAAAGTTTTACATATGTATTAAGAGATAGAATTAATCTACCTTTTACCCCAATTATAATAGAAGATTTCAAGGGATAAATGTGATTCTAAAGCTACTGCCTGAACAAGAAATAACCAATTCATTGAAAATCCACGTCAATCTGATTATTTACTATGTGTATATGATACCAAATGGTGGACTGATTTCCACAATTTCTGCACTTCCACACATGATGAGAATAGCATGAAGACATATTTATCCATTTAGATTTTTAAACTAATGAGGGCTTATTTAATTCAATAAGCACAGAAAAATGTTGCAATAAAAACTCAAAGTGGCAAGAAGGCTATTCACTTCAGAATACCACCCCCATGTATTTCCTAAAATCCTGAGGACAGTTCGTGGGAAACATCTTAATAAAAATCAATAATGATGTTATTATATTTAATGCCATTTATATTTAATGATGTTATTATATAATGGCATTAATGTTATATAGATGTAAAATAACATATGTATATATGTATATAATATTATATAATGGCATTTAATAATGCCATTATATTTAATGATGTTATTATATTTAATGCCATTAATGTACAGTCACTCATTCAATAAAAATAAGTATAGTGTCTGGTGTGGGTGCCTTGCATTAGATAGTTGAGATTGATATGCAACTGAGTAAGATATGGTACCTGCTCTCCCAGGGTTTAAAACATAATAGAGACAATAAATAGATAAAAATAGTACACAACAGTGTTCTTGTTTACCACTATATCCCTAGAACCCAACCCAGTGTTTGAGATTCAATAAATACTTGTGCAGTAGAATTGATGCTACGAGAGAGCTGCCTAAAATTTTGTGGCCAAACTCTGCATGGAAGATTTGGGTAAGAGCTAGTCTTGAAGGATGTGTGGAAGTCTGCCCAAAATTTAAGAAAAACAGAACAGAATTGCAATGATACAAAATGATTTTAAAAAGTTTGTATTCTTGCCGGAAAATGGAGATGGATTTATGAAGCTGCAATTAGACCACATAGGTGGGAACAATCATGCATATTGCTGGTAAAATATGGTAAATCCGTGTCCCATTTGGATTCAGTGGCTAAGAAGCTTAACCACTATACTTTGGAATGTGGAAAGTCATAGGTGACTCTAAATATGAGAGTCATAGCAGATTTGTGAACTTTGGAAGCCCTATGGATGTGGGCTGGAGGTAGAAGATGGGGATCAGGAAGAGGACAGTTAATTTTTTGGGAGATTAGGATTGTACTAAAGTAATGACATAGAAAATTGTGGTGGGGGAAGCAGGGACATAAATTATGGGGGGACAGACAGTTTTGAGTGACATGATTTGGTGACTGATTAAATGCAGAGTGCAGGAGAGGAGAGTCGAATATACCCCTGTGGTTTTTCTTGGGTAAATTTTCATCTCTGATACTCTTTGAAAGAATTTCTTACATAGCAGAGGCCCCTTCATGAATCGTTGAGCACAGCTACATAAAATAAATTGGATTAAATGGAACCTATTTTACAATTCAACCTCATATTTGTTGGTGTTAAAAATTGAATTTGACAGGGCGCTTTCAACTAAGGACTGATGAGTCATAAATCATCGAGCAATAACCTTAGGACCTCGGCGAATTTCTCACCATTCTTCAGCACCTGCCAGAAGCCAGGCTAACATCAAAGGCTTTTTGGGTTAAAACAGATAGCAACCTCTTGTATGCTATAAACACATAAATGCAATGGCATCTTTCAAAGTAATTGCATTGGAATCTTCAAGAGCAACAATCATTTTTTTTTCCCTCTGAGGAGTAGCAGGCACTTATTCCTATAATTTAGTACATAGTAGAAGTTCAACAAATATTTATTTAATGTGTGCATATTGATTATCTCTTTGAAGAGCAGAAGCTCTTTTAAATGATCTTCCCTTGACCAATCTACTGGATTAAATGACACTCTTTGTTCCTTCTTGGAGTATGCTATTGCCCAAAGCACTCTGGGTGCTATGCCTAGTAGACTGCTCTATTAAGAGTAAGACCATTACCAAAAGTTAGCAGGGCTTGGTCCTAAACCTATTAGTGTTATTTGCACTGGTTTTGGTGGTTTTGCAAGTTAGTTGCATTTTAGTCATAAAATATAAGTATAGAATGGAAGGGAGTTGATTGTTTTGAAAAATGCTTTTGAAAGATTCAGATGTGAGTTGCTAATAATTGCTGTTCAAATAGATGTATAAATATTAAAATCTGGAAAGTTTACTTTAAAAATCTGTACTTTGTTAGTGTATGTGCACTTTCTCCGCTTTAAAGAAAACTAGACATCATAGATGATACACTATGAAAAACAACAGAAATACCATCAATAGTAATAAATAAATACGTTGAATATTGCGTTGGGCTCACATCAGAATGATAGAAATGTACCTTTATTTGCTTTTAAGTTAAATGATGCTTATGGAAAATATGCATCTAAAAAATTCCCTGCATTAACCAATTTTATTTTTGCATAATTCATCAAATACTAGCTTCAGTGAGTTGGATAAGACGTCATTGCTGGTTTTTTTTTCTCGAAAGCAGCATATATTACAGGAGTCTGTCAGCATTTAAACAGAGGCATGGATATTCCTGTCTCCTATGCCTGTTGGAAGGCTGTTGAACTACCGTTCAAACACACCATTGGGTTCTAGCCTTTACCATCCTGGTGCTGGATAGAGATATTAACTTTCTCATAAGGTCATTTCATTACGTGTTTACAGCTGTTTTCACATGAGAAGCCATTCCTATCAGAGAAGGGGAAACATTAGGGAGGCGTTTTGAAGACATCTTAGAATATCATCAGCCAAGCCATAATTGGAAACATAGTCATCAACTAGGTTCACATCATTGTTTCGTGTTACGCACTGATGAACAACTAGATTCCAATGAACATGAGAACAGTTCTCATTTCATTTTTGAGAAACAATCAGAACCAGAAATAAGTATTTTTGCAGGACTGGTTTGGTGTTTAGGAAGTTGCATGCCAAGAAAAGTATCCTTGGATATGTAAGGAATGCTCTCTGTATTATGAGCTGTGGGGAATTCTTTTCATAGCTGTGTCAGATAGCCTTTAGGGTAACTCCATGGACATACCCTGTATAATTCTTTCCTCTTGAATGTGGGTGGGAGCTATGACTTGGTTCTAACCAATAAAATATGGCAAAGATGATGGGATGTTACTCCCATAATTAGGTCAGTGTATCTGTCTGTCTCCCTACCTACCTACGTGCATATATGGCTCTGTCTTGTTAGCATGCACTAGAGAGACTTTTCTGATAACCTCAAACAAGCTGCTGTGATATAAATTGCCCATGAAGAGCATCACAGAGCAGGAAAAATGGGTGGTCTCTAAAAGCTGAGGGCCTCGGTCCCATAGCTGCAAGGGGCTGAATTCTGAATTCTGCCAATAATCATAGGTTCTTAGAAGAGGAACCTGAGTTCAAGATGAGAATGCGGGTGACTGACACCTTGATTGCAGCCTTGTGCAGAGGGATTAGTGAGTTGTGCCCAGATTTCTGAACCACAGAAACTATGAGATGATAAAACTGTGTTGTTTAAATGGCAGAGTTTATAGTACTTTGTTAATAACAATAGAAAACAAATATGATCAGTGGGCCTTTTCTTTTTCTTTCTTTCTTTTTTTTTGAGATGGAGTCTTGCTCTGTTGCCCAGGCTAAAGTGCAGTGGTGCAATCTTGGCTCACTGCAACCTCCGCCTCCTGGTTTCAAGCGATTCTCCTGCCTCAGCCTCCTGAGTAGCTGGGATTACAGGCATGCACCGCCACACCCAGCTAGTTTTTTGTATTTTTAGTAAAGATCTTGGCCAGGCTGGTCTCAAACTCCTGACCTGCCTTAGCCTCCCAAAGTGCTGGGATTGCAGGCATGAGCCACCATGCCTGGCCTGTGCATTTTCTTTTGGTTTTATTTCTGTCTTCATCTTTCCTAATTCTAGTTCTCTGACTAGCACATGAATTAGGTCTGTTTTCAGCAGACCCATTGGGAGATTTTATTTTTTATTTATTTTATTTATTTTTATTTTTTGAAAGAAAGAAAAAGGGAGGAAAGAAAGTGAGAGTGAAAGAAAGAAAAAAAAGAATGTAAGAGAGAAAGAAAGAGGAAGAGAGAATGGGATTCTTGTTCTATTGCCCAGGCTAGCATGCAGTCTAAAAATGGGTATTAAAAACCTCTTTTATGCCAATAATTGTGCTTAACAATGGAGACAGGAAGAAATAAGAGATGAAAATAACAAACAAGCAGCCAACCAATAT